>VZRF01003052.1:0-15833 GCA_013396875.1 Vireo altiloquus | reverse complement strand
GGCGGGGAAGGGGAGCGGCCGCCATTCCCGGTGAGGGGGGACCCGGCGGCTGAGGCGGTGTCGGCCCCGGCCCGCAGGGGGCGCCGGGAGCGCGAGGCCGAGCCCGCCGGGGCTTCCCGCCCGCCGCCTGTGGGGAGGGACAAGGCCGGGCACGGCCCCTCGGAAAGCGAGACATTCCCGAAAAACCGTTCAAAAAACGTTCTGGAAGTAGCCTGGGATGGAAGTCTCGACCAGCTGAGAGAAGGCCGTTCTCCCTTCCCCTCGGAATTGCGTCTGCGAGTTTTTCTCGACCCGCTCAAAAAATATCCCCCCTAAAAACGAGTTGGCAAACGTGTTAAAAGTCGTCCCGTGTGGGAGCCCCGACCTGCTGGGGGAGTCACAGAATTTTAGAAGATTTATTTCCCCTTAGAATTGCATCCAGGGGTCTTTCTCATCCCCTCAAAAAATCAATATATTCTCCAAGTTTTAAAACGCACTAAAAATCACCCGGTGTGGGAGCCTCGAGCTGCTGAGGGAAGGCTTCTTTCTCCTTGGGATTGCATCCAGGGATTTTTGTCATTGCCCTCAGGAAAAAAAATATATTCCCCCAGAAGTGAGTTAGGTGTGGGAGCCTCAAGCTGCTGAGGCAAAGCTCCTTTCCCCTCAGAATTGCATCCAGGGGTCTTTCTTAGCCCCCTCTGAAAATCAATATATTCCCCCAAAATGAGCTTTAAAATGCACTAAAAGTAGCTTGGTGTGGGAGCTTTGAGGTGCTGAGGGAATCGCAGAATAAAAGGCTCTTTTCCCCTTGGAATTGCATCCAGGGGTCTTCCTCATCCCCCTTCAAAAAAAATCAATATATTCCCCAAAAAATGAGTTAAAATATGCACTATAAGTAGCCCAGTGTGGGAGCCTTGAGCTGCTGAGGGAAGGCTCCTTTCCCCTCGGAATTGCCGTGTCGGTGCTTCCAGCCTAAATCTGTGACAGGGGGTTTTTTAAGTAATTTTTTTTTTTTTTTTTTAATTTCTGGAATGCCCACAAAGATCAAAAAGTAGAGTCTGGCCTTTATCTAATACTTTAATTCTGACGTGTGATACTTTAATCTAGTCATTTCGGTTCCCAGCCAGCCTCCTTGGAGAAATTAGGACATGTTACTTGTTCCATTTGCTTTTTCTTCCTGTTTTAATATTTTTTTATCTTGGCTTAAAAGGTAGAAATAAGCAGCCATGGATTGGGAGACGGATGCAGCCACAGCCAAAGTCCTCCAAATAATTGAAGTGTTGAGAATTTCACTTAAATTCTGTGATCACAGAATCCCGGAGTGGGTTGGGGTGGAAGGGACCTTAAAGCTCATCCAGTGCCACCCCTGCCATGCCAGGGACACCTCCCACTGTGCCAGGCTGCTCCAAGCCCCAATGTCCAACCTGGCCTTGGGCACTGCCAGGGATCCAGGGGCAGCCACAGCTGCTCTGGGCACCCTGTGCCAGGCCTCACTGCCCCCACAGGGAAGGATTTCTCCCCAATGTTTCCTCTAAACCTGCTCTCTTTTTCAGCTTCAGGCCATTCCTTGTCACTCCAGGCCCCTGTAAAAAGTCCCTCTCCAGGGGTGCACAGGGAAGAGCAGGCAGCTCATGGGACCACCCCAGGAGTCACAGTGAGGTGTTAGGTGAGCTGAAATTATCCACGGAATTGCACCTTACTGCTGTGGGAGGTGCTTGGGAGCACCATGACTTAAGTGGTCTTTCCTCATTCCCCTCAGCTCTGGAAAGATTTGAGGTCACTTGGAGCTGCTTTTGACGCTTCTCTCATTGACTCTGAGTGTGGCCAGAACGTGGTTCTTGTCCTGGGATGTGGAAAGCCAACACTTGAGGGAGCTGGGAAAGGAGCTCAGGCTGGAGCAGAGGAGGCTCAGGGGGGACCTCATTGCTCCCCACAACTCCCTGACAGGAGGGGCACTGAGGGGGGGTCAGGCTCTACTGCCGTGTCCCAAGGGAAAGGAGGAGAGGAAATGGCCTCAAATTGCACCAGGGGAGGGGCAGGGTGGAGATTGGGAACAATTTTCCCCTCCCAGAGTGGTGAGGCCTTGGGATGAGGTGCCCAGGGAGTGGTGGAGTCGCTGTCTGTGGGAGTGTTCAGGAGGAGTCTGGATGTGGCCCTTGGGGACAGGGTTTGGGGTGATGCTGCTGGGCTGGCACTGGGTGATCCTGGAGGGCTCTTCCAACATGAACAATTCCAAGATATCAAAGGCCAACCTCTGCCCAATCCCTCAGTGAGGAAGGACAGCTCCACTCTTGGAGAAGAGGGTGGGGAGCATTCCCTGAGGAATTTTTCCCCCTAAAATCTCTTTCTGTTCTGTGTGAGTGCAGTGACAGAACAGTTTCTCTGTTGCTCAGTTTCGGTAACTAGCAAGCTCACAGAAAGTTGTTACACTCTCCCTGCATTGCTCTAACTTCTTTGGGTTTGGGAGTTTTGTCAGGTTTTGAGTAGGGTTTTTTTTTTTGCTAACACTTAAAAATATTACACAGTTTTAAAGAGTTTGTGCATTTGCTCAGTCATCCTCTACTTTTATTTTGCTGGCTATATCCAAGCTCTAGCACCTCTGGGCAGAGATAAAATGTCCTTTAAAAGGTGATGGCATCTTTTTAAAATTTTATTTTCCAGCAGAAACAAGTAGAAATTTTTGGCTTGTTAATTTTATTTTGATAATGAATATTATGGTTCTTCCATAATATTCATGGAATATTCTGCTAGGGTCTTCCCTTGTAAAAAAAGTATACTCTTCAATGTCCATTTCATTAAAAAACATGGGGAGGTTCAGGTTGGACATCAGGAGGAATTTCTTCATGGAAAGAGTTGTCAGGTATTGGATTCGTGTTCTCTGCTGCAGGCAGGTTTAGGACTTGGGTTAGAGAACCTCCTGGCTGGGATTCCACCAGAATCCTGCCTCACCTGGAAGCTTTGCACACCAGGTGCCCTGGGAGTCCTGAAGTAAGTTTGCAGTATTTGAAAATAGGAGTTTGTGTACATTCAGTATGAATTAGTAGACAACCTTCTAAGAAATACTTGGGTTTCTCTTCCTAACCCCTAAGGAAGCAGAATATTTGGGGCCATAAAGACCAATAATAAGTAGAAAAACTGAGAAAAAATTTTTAAAAAGCCCATTAAAAATGCAGAGGAAAGAGAGTGGAGAAATAAGATCTAAGAGAGAAAATAATGTACAGCAGTCTAGAGAAATGGAACAGATGTAAAAGAAACAACAAAACAGCTGAAGAGTTGGGGTTGTTCAGCCTGGAGAAGAGAAAGTTGTGTGGAGAGCTCACAGCACCTTCCAGTGTCTGAAGGAGCCTCAAGGAAGCTGGAGAGGAACAATTCATCAGGAACTGGAGTGACAGGAAAAGGGGGAACAGCTTCAGACTGAAAGAGGAGAAATTTAGGTTAGATACACAGAAAAAGTTCTTCTCTGTGAGGGAGGGCAGGCCCTGGCACAGGGTGCCCAGAGCAGCTGTGGCTGCCCCTGGATCCCTGGCAGTGCCCAAGGCCAGCTTGGACATTGGGGCTTGGAGCAGCCTGGCACAGTGGGAGGTGTCCCTGCCATGGCAGGGGTGGCACTGGCTGGGCTTTAATATCCCTTCCAACCCAAACTATGATTTTATGGTAGTGGAGTGTGATTATGGGTAATACATCCCAGTTTTCCATTTTTAGCCTTCCTACATGGTGTAGAGAGGCTCATTTGCCTCTTCACTGTGTGCTCTGGGAGGCTTCATTCCATGATCCAACCTGCCCTTGTAGCCCTGCAGTTTTCCTTCTGGAGCATTTGCATCTCTGCCTGAACTCCTTCACAGCAGCCATGAGCACCCTGACTTTTCCAGAGCTCAGCATTTGTACTTTGGGTATCATTTTGATGTAAATGCTGTGTTGTACCAGCAGCAGTTCCAATAATCCTCTGTATCCAGCACATCCTCTGCAGGAGGAGCCTTCTTGGGTCACCAGACCCAAGCTGGAAGATCTCCAGGAAGAATTCCATCATAATAAAGAAAAAACGATGCTGCTGCTGTTGTGTTTCTCCACCAAAGCCACCACACAGCTCAATTCCTGGCCCCAACTGGAAGTGAAGTCCCAGCAGAAGTTCTCCTCCGTGGGTTACATCATTAACACTTCCCAGAGCACGGCGGCAGCTCCCAGCCAGCCTCAATTCGAAATGAAACCATCATCTGGAGGGAGCAGCTTGTGTTTCGCCTGTCAAAAAGGTGCTGCTAAGTAACTAATGTGGTCCAGCTCTTTTTAGGCCAGAGAGGTTGCCATGGTAACCCATTCGGATGGAGATAGATCGGCTTTTGAGTCATCATCAGAGTACTTGGATAGTACTGGCTTGGGATTGACAGGCAGAGCTGCACACTGTGTAGGTTGGCACGCCTCTGGACCAGAAGGTCCTGGAATTGCTGCTGGATGAGGCTTGTTCTGAAAAAAAAATGTGCATCTCCCTGAGTTCTCCCTGGAATTGTGTTCCTCGGTGTTCTCACTCCCGGTGAAGATGCTCCTGAGTATGAAAAGTTTCTTCGGTTTAAAACAGGATAGGAATTTCTGGACATCACAAGGAATTTTTTTGCCTGGAAAGGGTTGTCGAGTATTGGAAGGAGCTGCCCAGGGAGGTTTGGAGTGCCCAGCCCTGGAGGGCACTGGAGGTGGCACTCAGTGCTCTGGGCTGGGGACAAGGTGGGCATCGGGCACAGCTTGGGTTTGATGCTCCTTTCCAAGCTCAGTAATTCTTTGATTCTGTGAAAAATCCTTCCCCAAAACCATGGAGTTTTATGGAAAAGACTCTGGGAAAGAGGCTGTGTTAGTAATCCTAGGGAAAATGTATACTTGGAAGTTGTATCCCAGAAATCCTCCCAAGACTACTTTCCATGATAAATATATTTGTAGGAGTGCAGAACAGTTCCTGTTGAAATCAGACATTCTGAAGAATTGTGATTGTTTAAAACTTTTGTGCTACAATGTTAAGTATTTCCCATCTGGGATCTTCTCTATGCCCTTAATTCCAGCTTTTAGAGGAATCAGGTTTCCCTGTGTTTGAAAATAAGAAAAAAAAAGGTAATTTAATCATAGTTTCCCCTGCATCCAAAAGATGTTGTTGAAATTCCAGCACATGCTATTTGTGCTATCCTGACATAAATCCGTTCAAGAAAGTTCTCAGAAGTATGTTCTGCTTGGTGTCCACTTGATCAACCTCCTGCTAGCTGAGAAAAAGAAATTGTGATAAGTTTGAAATAAATGTTTCTAAAATTGACAATTATGGAGCTTCATTAGGCCAAGAAGTCATTCCTCAAGCAGTAGGAGTAGGAATGCTTGGTTGTCTGTCCCTTTTTCCTTCCCAAATCCTCTATCCCATCCCAGTTCAATACACAAGGAAGATGGAGAGGGACTTTTCTCAAGAGCATGTAGTGATGGGTCAAGAGGGAATGGCCTTAAGATGAAAGAATAAATTTAAACTAGAGATTATGAAGAAATTCTTCCCTGTGAGGGACAGTGAGGCCCTGGCACAGAGCAGCTGTGGCTGCCCCTGGATCCCTGGCAGTGCCCAGGGCCAGGTTGGACATTGGGGCTTGGAGCAACCTGGCACAGTGGGAGGTGTCCCTGCCATGGCAGGGGGGGGAATGAGATGATCTTTAAGGTTTTTTCCCACCCAAATAATGCTATGATTCTCTGTCTGGTGTAGAAATTCTTCTGTTTAGGTAGAACTTCCTGTACCAGCTTCTCCCAAAGTGCAAATTGGTTTCGTGATTAGCCAGGATCAATCCTCC
This sequence comes from Vireo altiloquus, assembly GCA_013396875.1. Taxonomy (NCBI): domain Eukaryota; kingdom Metazoa; phylum Chordata; class Aves; order Passeriformes; family Vireonidae; genus Vireo; species Vireo altiloquus. The sequence goes on along the minus strand of VZRF01003052.1, from coordinate 10,053 downwards.
ACACAGCCACCAACTTTCACAGAACATCCCTGAACCTCTTCATTCACGATCTGTGCCCAAGGTGGGTCTGTCAGAGGTGACTGAGAGGGTCTGATCAAGATCCACTCAGAGTTATTAACCCAGAATAAAGAGTTTGTATTTTCTGCCGTGCACATAAAGCAAGGAGCTGTGTGTGCATCACCTCCCTGTGAGGTGCAGTTCAGCCCCAGTTCCCTGGGTGTCCCCACTGCCCTGGAGTGTGTTCTGTGGCATCACTAATGTAGGCTAATTGCTCTGTGGGCCAGCACTCCTTTTGTAGGGCACTGTTTTTGGGGCCTGCATTTCCCCTCCTGAGCTATTCCAGGGAACCAGCAAGGCAAGGTCGGTGCTGACCTTATGCTGAGATCCCTCTGCATTCCAGAGGGACCAGCCTGGCCTGCAGGGCACAGCCCTGCCAGGATGGAGCTCCTGAAATAACTGCTGGGCAGGGCTGTGCTGCCAGGGCAGGGATATCCCTGCAGCATTCCCGGGGTAGCTTCCCCAGGCTGACAAACTCTGGAGAGGGCACAATGCCGTGGGCACCTCAGGGGGAAGCACTGTGGGCACCGATGTGACACTGGTGTGGGAAGGAGAGTGGCACACAAAGCATTTGGAGCTGGAGCCAGACTGCTCTGCTTGTGTAAATCAGGCCTCAGTTCCCTCCAGTGGGGTACAGGGGTGGAGGAGTCCAGAAGGGAACCGGATGGTTTGCCATGAAGTCATCATCTTGACTCTGTTGGACCTTACAGTTCCCCATCCTTTAAAAGAGGCTGCAGGACTGTGCAGTCCCTGCTGGCACTGTCAGTGACTCCCAACCACCTGCAGAACTGCCAGGGTGAGTTACAACCACCATGGAGGAGTCCTGGCTTTCAGGACATCAGAAAACTGTGTAAAGGGTCCAACACCCGAAAAAAAGAATCTGGGGTAGAATCACAGATTGGTTTGGGTTGGAAGGGACCATAAAGGGATACAGGAACAGGGAATGGCTTCCCAGTGCCACAGGGCAGGGCTGGATGGGATGTTGGGAAGTGGGAATTGTTCCCTGGCAGGGAGGGCAGGCCCTGGCACAGGGTGCCCAGAGCAGCTGTGGCTGCCCCTGGATCCCTGGCAGTGCCCAAGGCCAGCTTGGACATTGGGGCTTGGAGCAGCCTGGCACAGTGGGAGGTGTCCCTGCCATGGCAGGGGTGGCACTGGATGGGCTTTAACATCATTTCCAACCCAAACCATTCTGGGATTCTGTCATTCCTATGATTCTGTAATTCTGTGATTCTGTGTTCTCAACATGCCAGTTTTGAAAAACAGAATTTGGGAGAAAACTCTCATCCCAACATTCCCTTACACCCTTAGCCTTCAAGGACAACTGGAAGCTGCTGCAGAGATGTTGTCTACTACATCCCTGGGTTTGTAGTTTATGACACTGTTGGGAAAAGGAACAGCAAATGCTTGGAAAAGTTTCCCAGTTCAGAAGTAACTTCTAAGCAGTTTTTCTCCTGTGGAACAGATCCACGTTGCCTCCTTGTGTTCTAGTCCCTTTGGCTAAGAAGGTGATGCTTAAAATCTGGAATTTGGGTAAAAATTAATACCACAGAGTTGGCATATTTACTATAATTTATTACACATCGATTTGACTGCCTTGAGAAGCAACATAAAAGAGACAACAAAAAAGTTCTTTCTTGTGACAAGCTAAGTAAGAAATATTTTTTTGCTGCTGTTTTCAGCCTTTGAAACTTGCAGTGGCTTATAAATTTCCCTGACCAAAATGTTACCCTTCTGAAAACCCCCCCAAATTCTCCTTGTTCCTTCCACTTAAAACAGGAAAAAAAACCCAAACCAATAGAGAGAGGAGGTTTAAAGAATAAAAAATCAGCCTGAAGCAACACCCAGGACAGAAAACTTCTTCCAAGCAGTTAAAGCTTGGCAAACCTGCAAACAATGGAAAACAAACAAACAAGGATGAGTTGAATGTTTGTTTCAGCCTGAATGTTCTGGACACACAAAACCCCTCCCAAAGTATCCTAAAATCCCCAAAATAAGGTCAGGAAGTGCTCTGTTCCTGGTGCTTCCTGTTGGAAAACCCTCTGTGCATCCTGTCCATCCCAGGTATAAAGTTCCTGTGTAAATCTGAGCATTGCTTTTTATTAGTCTGTATATAAATGGCATTAATTAGTATTTAATGAATAGAATTCTTCAAAAATGTATTAATTCAGACTTTTATGTGTCAAATATGAGATTTACATTTGATACTCATACGCCTAGAATGGACTAGAGTTTATTCTAACAGAATAAATAGAATAAATAGAGTACATACATTACAATAATTTTTTAATATTCATACTATTATAAATGCATCTGGCTACTTGGAATTTTCTCTATGCTTTTCCTTTAGCTTTGTTTGAATTTTTAACTGCAATTCTTTATGTTCTGCTTGAAATTTGGGTTCAGCAGTCCAGTTTCACCTATTTGAGGTGAACACCTTTCAAAACCTCCTCTGTCAATATCTCAAAATTCATTTGAGGTTTATTGTGAAAAGACTTGCTGGGACAGAGAGGTTGGAAGAGGGAGAAGCAGTGGGATTGGGGTGCCACCCCCTGTGGCAGTGGGAAGCCATTCCTGTGTCCTGAAACTCCACACCTTGTCCAAAGCCTCTCTCCCTCTTTCTTGCCAGCTCCTCCAGGTACTGGAGGGCTTTTTGAGATGTCAGGAAAAGAACTGCACACACTGCTCAGTATGCAGGGAATATGGATTGATACCATCTCTGCTTTGTTCTCCTAATAATTCCACATATTTCATTTGTTTCTCTCTGTAAAAGGGAACATTGTGCTGACATTTTCATATGTGCTTTCACATTTTCATATTAATCAGAATCCAGAGATCTCATTTGTGAGTGGAAAAACAACTTACAGCCCATCCTTATGTACACAGAATTTCCCTCCATGCTTTTACTCCATCAGATCTTTCATTTTATTATCCAGTCATTGAGTCTTGTAGGATCTTCAGTTCTCCAGCCAGCCCTTTAACTGCATCACAGTTTGTCCTCTACCTTTCCTTTACCTGAACACCTCAATACCTGTAGCAGTCTGTGGTGTTTCCCTGCTCAGCCCCTTTCTCCTGATCATTTAGGAACACATTAAGCAGCACAAATCACCACACAGCTCCCTGCAGACTCCTCCTGTGTTCTCCCCTTCTCTGAAAAGTGACCTTTGAGTTCTGTTTTATTTCTGTTTCCTCTCATCCAGCCACTTTTTGATCCATTCTTCTCTTGATTCTTTTGCATAAAGGCTTTTTTAAAATTATTATTTCACATATGATGCTTTCTCTAGGAAGTTCATTGTCCCTGAAAATCCTGGGAGCACTTAAACATGGATCTTCATGTTTGCCTTCCCCACCTGGTTAGTGGGGAACACTTGTAGAAAAGATGCGGCCCTATTTTGAGGGCCTGGTCTACAAATCACTCTGTGTTCATAGATTGATGATCAGAAGGCTTTATTTATAGATAGATAGGTAGATAGATATTAATAAAGAGATGATTGAGAGAGAGGGAGAGATCAGCAGCTTCTACAGCAGGTGCTGGAGCTGTGATCCATCTCCATGTCTCTCTTGTCTGTGTCCAGCACCAGTATGGAATTTACAACAAGAACAGAGAGGAGATCTTTGATTGGTCAAGGCAAACACCTTACCATAAACATTTCTCATATTTACATTCTTTTTTCCTGGGAACTGCAGAAGTTCCCCTTTAGAAATGGAGTTACTATTACAATTGAAGACAAGTTAGAAAGAAATTGCTTTTTCCAGCTTATCTCTGCAATCTCTTAAAAATCCACTGCCAAGTCATGCTCACAGAACACCCTGCAGGCAGTTCTTCAGCTCTTGGACAACATGGATTTGGGACAACATGGATTTGGGACAATATGGATTTCACACCTCGAGGGCTGTGTCCAATTCCGGGTCCTGCAGGAGAGCCCTGGAGGGGCTGGAGAGTGTCCAGGGCAGGGAAGGGAGCTGGGAAGGGGCTGGAGGAGCCCCAGGAGGGGCTGAGGGAGCTGGGAAAGGAGCTCAGGCTGGNAGTGCCCATCCCTGGAGGGCTCCCAGGAAGGCCTGGAGGTGGCACTCAGAGCTCTGGGCTGGGCACAAGGTGGGCATTGGGCACAGCTTGGCCTGGCTGGGCTGGGAGGGCTTTGCCAGCCTCAGGGATTCTGGGATTCTGTGCAACTGTTGTGAACTCATGAGGCAAGAATAGGAATTTTCTTTTCTCTGTGATTTTGGTTTCTCTGAGTGTTCCTTTTACACCTCGATGGTCTTCAGGCCCTGCCCACTCTGTTCCTGATCCTGACAGAAATTATTTGGGTTTGTGAGTCTTTCCTCAAGCTCAGCTCATAAATCACAGAATGATGGAATGGTTTGGGTTGGAAGGGATCTTAAAGCCCATCCAGTGCCACCCCTGCCATGGCAGGGACACCTCCCACTGTGCCAGGCTGGGTACAAACCCCATCCAGCCTTCTATGAAAGTTAAAAATAATTCCCATAGTTTTGTTACTTGTAAGAGTCCCTTACTCCAGTTAAAAATACTGAAAATATATCATTAAAATATATCATGTCACTCAATATTTTGTGTTGGTATCTCCTGTCTATAAGGTACAAATGGAAAAATCTATTTAAGGCACTGAGTTACACAGTTTGCCTTCTATTTGACAAGAGGAAAACTAAAAAATCTGTGTTCAGTGCCTCAGGAAGCTCCAACCACCAGAGCAGGCAGGGTGGAAATATCCTCCCATTAGCACACCTCCCACTGCACCCCCAGTTACACCTCCCTAAACCAGGAGAGAGAAACACCAGCAGATAAAAACTCAGCCATGAATTGTAATCTTACACTTGGAGTTATTTATGTCACAGGAAAATGTAAACAGCTGAGGCTGAGGAGATCAAATCCTGACACAATTTTTTTTTTCCCCTTGTCCCAAATCAATATTTAAAAATTTAAATTAAAAAAGTTTTGTTCTCTTCCAGTCCTCTTTGAGGTCACTACAAAACTTTGCTTTCACATGAACTTTGGGCACAATATTTTTTTGTTTAATACAACTGTCCATGTTTCCAATATCTCTGGAAATCCCACATTATTTTTCAAGTGCTATCAGCACTCAAAGAGTCACTCAATTTTACACATTAATTTTTCATGATTATTTTAATATTATTTGAAAATCCTTTTAACAAAACACCTTTTTTTTTTAACACTGCCTACTGCAATTCACTGCTGCTGGAAAAATATACAAGTTTTAGTTGGAATGTACATTTATTTTGTAGTGGTTTTATTCTACCTGCATCCTCCCATAGGTTATCTGCCAAATTCCCAAACATTTCCTCCACATCCATCAATTCTCACACACAAGCCTGCAATATTCACTATTTTGTAAAGTTTCTTTTTCCACAACATTTTTATAGCTATCAACTTGCCCACCATCATTCAGGATATCACAATACAACCTTTTATTAGGAAAAAAATACCTAGTTAATACCTAATTATTTCTTTCTTTAATTTTTTTCTGATTCCTAAGTATTTTTTATTCAAGATATTCAATCACTACTTTCTTTCCCTGCCAAACTCTTCCTTTTTTTTTTTTTTTAATGCCTCAGCCACTTCTTTTGTTTTATCCACTGTTTTTGTCACCCCCTACACATTTCATACCATTATTTTCCTTATTTGCTAATTCTTTGGAGTGAAAAGTAAAGCTCAGAGCAATTTTCAGTCAGTTCAAGCCCTTTTAAAAGTATCTCATGACAGCTACTCCGAGGGAGTTCCCTTCAAAATTGTGTATTTTGGCTGGAAAATTACTTCATTCTTAAATACCTTTGAAAATCCTTGACCAATATGATACTTTATGGGGGTTTTGCCTTTTATTGTACCAATTTAAGCACTTTCTTTAGGCTTTTTTTTTTCTTTTCCCCCAGCTTTGTTTCATCTCAATTAGCTTTTCTCACCTTGCTGTGTGAATAAATAAGTTTATTTCGTTGCCTTCTGTAGTCTTTTCTCATTAGTTCCTTTAAGGCTGATCTACTTGAAAGCATCATTTTTAATGAAAAGGAAATTTCTGTGCAGTGGGGAAATGTTTTAGGAGCCATTGGTGAGATTTAATGTGTGTACAGTCCCTCTGTGTGGTGCAGAGATTTTAATTTCTTTTTTATTACCTTCCTCCTTTCTGAGGCATTCAGGAACATCACCACTTGTGTGGTGCAGAGCTGGGATTTGGTGATTTCTCCACCAAAGTTAATGGATTTCAATTTACTTCCTGTTGTTCAGGGCATCACTTATTTCTTCTGCTCCCTCCTTGGTGTTCAAGAATATCCTTTCCACCCAGGTGCTCTGAAAAACAGTTTGTCAAATGTGCTTATAGGAACCATGAAATGATCTCAAAATTGTCCAACAGATGAGCAATATTTGAAATTCCTGTTTTATTAGAGTTAATCATCTCTGAGCTCTTCTGGTGGCAAGTAGTGAACTTACAAGTGCAGGATTTTGTCATGAGCTGTAAAACTTCTCCCATTTAATTCCTTAAATCAAATCCCTTCCAACAAAACCATTCTGTGATTCTACACCACTGCCCTTTAAACAAAGATTTCAAAACTATTAAAAACCCCCAAAATAGATACCCAAAATGTTTGGGTAGCCCCAGGTTCCCTATGGTTATTCCAAATGAGGAATGCTCTCATTCTAAACCACCTAATCCATACATTTCAGCTCTGGGTTGAGGAAAATATAGAAATGGGATTATTCTAAACAATTTTAATATATTTGCTAAATGATGTCCCAGAAATAATAAGGTAGAAAAGTGGAAGTTGGTTGGAACTGGATGATCTTTAAGCTCCCTTCCAACCAAACCATTCCACACAGAGTCTGTGATAATCAGGAACATGCATAAAACAAATGTATGGATTCTTCTAAATTCATACAATTTTTCCATTTTCTTTCAGTTTAGGTTCATTTGTTACTGGAGTTATTCTATTCAGTTCTGGCTGGTTCAGCAAAACTTGAAAACAACAACAGAAGGGCCAAGTCAAGTTTGGGTTTGGTTGACTCCACAAGTGGAGTTATGGAGTTACATCCAGGATGGATTGGAGCAAAATATGGACTCTCTTCATTTAGTTCTTTGTGATAAACTCAGGAATAATCAGAACATATTTATTTAATCTTGTTCTTGCAGCTGAACACAGCAATGCATGAACCAACAGCAGGAACAATTACAGCAATTAAGTAATTAAGAGCTGTGTTACCACAGTAGCTACTACATTTCTGCATGAATTCAGAGCTGCTAAATCCCAGAATCCCAGAGTGAGTTGGGGTGGAAGAGACCTTAAATCCCATCCAGTGCCACCCCTGCCATGGCAGGGACACCTCCCACTGTGCCAGGCTGCTCCAAGCCCCAATGTCCAACCTGGCCTTGGGCACTGCCAGGGATCCAGGGGCAGCCACAGCTGCTCTGGGCACCCTGTGCCAGGGCCTGCCCTCCCTGCCAGGGAACAATTCCCACTTCCCAAGATCCCATCCAGCCCTGCCCTCTGGCAATTTAAAACCATTCCCCTTCTCCTTATGAACAGGATTTCTTTTGGTTGATGCAAATTATCAATGTACAGAGTATCCACCTCCTACTGAATTATTTTGGAAGATTTCAGTAAAATCAGTGAAACATTTCAAGTGTCAGAGCAAAGGCTGGAATTTTTGGCACTGAGCCCTCTCATTGTCAGGAGCCTGCTGCATTCGTCCACTTGGAAACTCCTCCCCAAATTTGGGCAAATGGTGAGACTGACAATTTTAGGCTTTATTTGGGAATCAGAATTCCTTCAGAAAATCAAAAAAGGGGTTCTCAGTGGAATACTGGTGCCCACAGCCTGGAGGTGGGAAGGGAATTCACCTGTCACTACATCTGATTTACCTGTCCCACATGGGGATATTTCTCTTCCATGGAGTAGTACTTTTATTCCTCCCTGTTTTTCAGGGTTGAGAGGGTTTTTTGTGGGGGTTTATTGGGTATTTTTAAAAAGAATTTTATTTACTCCACCTGCAGAGCTGCCCCAGCCCTGGGGCCCAGCACAGGGAGGATGTGGAGCTGCTGGAGAGAGTCCAGAGGAGGCAGCAGGATGAGCAGAGGGATGGAGCAGCTCTGCTGGGAGGAAAGGCTGCCAGAGCTGGGATTGTTGAGCCTGGAGAGGAGAAGCTCTGGGCTGAGCTCAGGGTGGCCTTGCAGGGCCTGAAGGAGCCCCCAGGAACCATGGAGAGAGACAATTTGCAAGGGCTGCAGGGCCAGGAGGCAGGGAATGGCTTCCCAGTGGCAGAGGGCAGGGCTGGATGGGATCTTGGGAAGTGGGAATTGTTCCCTGGCAGGGAGGGCAGGCCCTGGCACAGGGTGCCCAGAGCAGCTGTGGCTGCCCCTGGATCCCTGGCAGTGCCCAAGGCCAGGTTGGACATTGGGGCTTGGAGCAGCCTGGCACAGTGGGAGGTGTCCCTGCCCATGGCAAGGGGTGGCACTGGGTGAGCTTTAAGGTCCCTTCCAACCCAAACAAGCTGAGATTCTGTAATTCAAAAGAACCACACTGAGGGTGCTGAACTCTCACTCCAAAGACTGGGTTTGGACACAGATTCCTCAGGAAGCTGGGTGCTCCCTGGGTTTGTTTGTGGGATTTGTGTTGCCAGGCAGAGGGGCAGCTCCTGCCTGCACCAACAGGAGCTTTTTCTGGACACGAGGTTCCAGTTCCTAGAAATGAGTAACTGAAGTACCTTGGAAAAAGTTTCCCAAGAAAAACAGCTGATTGTGAAAGTGATGGCAAAAAAAAAGTACATGCTCAGAAACAGCTTTGCTGTCCAGGCTTTTATTTTCCTCTTTCAAGTTCTCTTTGCATGGGGTAAAAAATAAAACATAAAAATCCCTCTTTACCTGCCCCACAGTAATTAATGACACTAATTAGCTGCCTGAATCACGCCAGTAATATTCAGTACTCTCAGTTAAATGCTCCTTTCTGATTACAATGACCACTTTCCCTCTCTTCCCTGAAATGTGGGACAGCTTTAATACCTCACTTTTTTCCCAAAACAGGAGCATGCAGTGGGTTTTGCCAAGTTTTCCATGAGCAGTGCAGGAGGAAGGGACATGGATGGGTTTCAGTACTGAAGGGGTGAGGAGGAAGAGGACAGAAACATCTTTCAGGTACTCCCACCACTGTTAGGGCTGTGTTTATTTTAATGACGTGAATCTACAGAAAATCTACTCTTAGTGAATAATGTATGAAAAATGAGGTGAAAATAATGACTTAGGAAAGCAGTAAAATTCAGAACTCGACTCGTGCTTTAGAGATTTCCTTCAGGACTTGCAATTCCACCGATGGACATCTCCTGGTTCCGCTGAAATCTCGGGAATTCCGTCTGAGGCCACACCTGGAACAGATCGAAGCATTTCCCTCAGCACTCGGACATTTCCACACTGAGCGTTTCCAGGTTTTCCAGGCGAACTTCCTCCCTGCATATTTCGCAAGGCATTGCCCTCCTGAATTTATCGGACGAGTTGCGGGGAACTTTGGGGATCGAGGCCGGGCCGTGTTTGGAAATCCAAAGCGATGAATCCGGTGTGGAATAAGAACACAGACGAGTTCGCTCGTCATTTATATCAGTGCTTGTGGCTATACAATGTAGTCAGAGAGATAAATTTCAGGACAGCGAAGCCTTTCCCGGGCTCCCATTGTCACCGCACGGCCCCACAGTGCTGACATTGGCGGGCTGGGTAAGGCGGTGGCGGCCCCGCCTATAACTCCCATCAGCCCCCGCGGCGCCCCTCGCCCGCAGTGGGTGCTGCCGGCGCGCAAAGCCTGCCGGGATCTGTAGTTCCAAGGGGGTTACGGCGTTGCGTCATTCACCCCCCCGCGCGTCGCTATGACAACCAGGCCAGTGGGCGGGGCCGCGCGGGAAGAGGCGGCAGCGGCTGGGAAGTGACGGCGCGGAGGACCCGGATGTTGAGGGGGCGGAGCTCCCGCGCGCGCCCCACCCCGGGGCACGCG
>VZRF01003051.1:566835-588427 GCA_013396875.1 Vireo altiloquus | reverse complement strand
TTTTTGTTTAGTTTTGTTTTTTTGTTTTTTCTATCTGAATACAAGAGGAGTGATAACAGGGAGTTGAATAATGGGACTTGCACTTTCTGCTTAGTTGCTTTGTTCTAACTTCATCACTAAAACTTTGTAAATCTAAGTATAGATGGTGTTAACATTTGCTGCCAGATACCTTTTTGGAGTTCATCAAAGCATTGTGAGTCTGTGAGAGTGTGTTTTTTGCCATGCTAGGTAGTGCCATTATTGGAAAACTTGGAGTCCTTTTCTGATAAGCACTCTAAGGTACCATGCCCAGGGAATAGGAGTTATCTGAAAGGAAGCTGACTTTTTGTACAAAGTTTCTTTGTTTCCCATTTTATTGTGCCAACAGATGGGAAAAGATAGAAATCACTTTTTGGCTAGACTGTCACTGCATTCATTCCTAATTTTATGATTTAAGGCTTGCAGAAAAGAATGTTTAATTTTCTGTCTTGTCTTCAGGAGACCAAATTGAGTTTTATAATGCTTCTTCATGTACTACATTTTAAAAAATTCTAATGATTATTTTTTTTTTTTTTTTTTTATAATGTCTTCCTTTAGTTCACTTTTTTTTTTTTTAGCTGAGCAGAGAAACTTTAATTAAAGTGCTTCAACTAAGGCCTTAATCAGTGCCAAGTGGAGTGGAAGGGCATCACCTGTCTTTTTCTTAGATGACATGCAAAGGAAGAGCTATTGATTTTGTCCCAGAGACAGTCTGAGTCATGGCTTTGTCAGACAGCTTTATTAGCCATTGGTTAGCTCAGCTGAGATATGATTTTTGGCCATTTTTGACTAACACCAAAATCCCAGAAGGAAATCAGAAGGTGCAGTGCACTACTCGTGATAATTACCGTGGCAACCATGGCAATCTGACAATTTCCTTAAGCATCTATCAATCCACTGTTACAATTAACTCTTCTGCTAGACATTGACTCATGACAAAGAGATGGTACATCATCCTAATCTTCCTTTTCTGCTTTGGAAAGTAAGATACTTGGATGAAAATCAAAAGTTGACCTAATGGATTTTGTATAGGAGGAGGAAGTATCTGTAAGAAAGATAGAGCTTGAAACAATCTCGGCTGGACCGTGATCAGTGCTGTTTCTTTTCTTTTCTGTTAGATCTCCTAAGGCAAATGTATAACCTTATTTGTGCCTTGGGAAAATTAAGTTAAGCAAAGTTTTATTGATTGTGAAGTAGCTCATCTGGGAAGAGCTTCAGAACATTGTGAGAGGCTGCCTATAGGCTGTGAGCATTCAGCAAGTGCTGCTGAGCAGTGCCTGTGCTGGGGACAAGCTCACTTGTGGTTTTTGTGCATGCACATTGTATGTGGTGCTGTGCTGCCAAGGGCTTGGGAGTGTCTGACACACTGATGGCATTGGGCAGGTTCCCAGTGACCCCTGATGTGTGGCCATGGATGGATGGAGCAAGAAAAGCTGTTGCACTGCTTTTCTAGTATGAGGTAGATGGACAATACAGAATTAATAAAATTTGTGTCCTTCTTTGTCACCTTTGAAACACAGTATCTGAAAGTGTACATCACAGTCTAATTTACATCCAGTTCTAAAATGGCTTAAAAGGAGTCTTGCTATTTAGGAAGGAAGCTTCTGATAGGAATCTCAGGCTTACAACATGCAGGTCTAATTGCATTTCTATTGAGCATCTGGTCTCCCAAGTTTACTGTTCCATAAAAGTGTTGTTAGTGACATCCCTTAGAAGGGTTAGGAAACTGGGAGCTTTCCACCATGTGTTCATTCATACAGTATGTCCATTAGGCCATGTGCAGCTTTATTTTTTTGATTCCCATGAGATTCATGTCATATGAAATAACCAGGTGACTGTTTTTCCATTATGGAGATTTTGCTTGGTAGATCCCAGAAGAGTCCTGCCTTTCTGTTTACACAGGATTAAGCCCTTTAATTGCTGTCTTTGCTGGACAGTAAGAAGCAGTATATTCTTTACACCAAGGCCTTTGAAGTGGTGGTTGTACTATCCACTTTGTCATTGTCTCTGCTAACACATGGACAGTATTAAAACTAATACAGTGGTGGCCTGTACTACTTCATTTTAGACATAACTAAAAGAATTGGGATGTTTTAGTCATTTCTCCTGCATTCTGTGCATGGCAGCCCTCTCTTTCCCTCACTGTGCACATTGGCAAACTGCTTGGTTTGGAAGCACACAGGAAGAGATGCCTGGAAAAGGAAAGGTAAGTTCTAACCTGTACAGCACAGGTTAGTGCCTGGAACATCTTTGTACACCTGGTCATTTGGCCCCTTCTTTCCCTGCTGGACATGTTGTTTTTGCCATGGGAGGAGCTGAAGTAGCTGCCAGTGCTCTGAGTGCCTGTTTGCATGGAGCTCTCAGTCCATGGGTGCAGCTACCAAATGAACACAGAGGCTGACAAAGTCAGCATTGCTAAACTTCTCTTTTTGTGGTGACCCTGGAGGTGGTGACATGGATCTAAAAAAGATAAGAATGCTTTATGTTTCCAGAGGCATTCTGTGATGTAGCTATTTCATGAACTGAACCAGAATTTGTAGGCTTTTGCATAGGCAGAATCCCAAGATACTCATGCCAGACCCAGTTAGTAATATAGGATTACCTAATGGTGTGTTTTATCTGTCCAAGTTACTGTGATTGTCCAATTTATTGTATAACATAGAACATAATTTAATACTCATGTACCAAATGGCAGTCATGTTAATTAACTAGAAACCTGTAAACTCTGCATTAATTAGTGGCTTAGTGCAAGGGAAGTTGCACTGTTACTTCCGAAGACAGAGCAAATCTATTGCCTTCACAAAGTGCACTTCTAATGCTCTTGTAGTGATCTGTGTAGGAAAGGAAATTCAATACCAGCACTGATAGGGAAGCTTTTAAGAAGTATTTAAGCTTTAAAGCAGTAAACATATTATCAGTTAAAAACATATTCTAAATACTGCCTTTGTACCCTAAGTTAAATTTTATATTTTCATTACTTTGCCTGAAAAAAAAAGGACTATGTCCTTCAATATTGGTCTTATATATGGAAATATTAACATACCACATAACTATTCTCTCTGTAGACCTTGACATTACTGTCTTCTAGCTTGATTTGAATCCTTACCTCATCCTTGTTACCCTTTGGTCTAGGACCAGACTTTAGTACCAGAGTTTTTTCTGTCATCTTTGTCCTTCCTGCTGATGTTTTTTTCCCCATTTCTACATATTTGAGTATCAATGAATGGTTTGGTAAGCACAAATACAACTTTACTACTGCCAGTTGAAAAATTTATGTTTAGAAAGACAGGGGTGATCATTTACTTTAGAATTTTATTGAGCATGAGCATCCTAAAGCATTGATATAAAAGAAGTTTAGTCGTTGAGCAATTGTTTGTCATTGGAGACTCATCTCATTAGGGAAAATGTCACAGTGGCTTAAGAAGGTTTCAACAATAAGGTAGCAGCTTTTAATAAATTTTTGTTCATTTTGTAAATATTTACCTTGTATGTAAGGTTTTGCGGTTTTCATATTCTTATAACATTGTCTGACTCGGTATTTTATTGTTGCTCTGGCTTGTAGGAGAGTATTACAATGCCTTAGGAATCAGAAACTCGTTAGCTGAATTTCAAGGCAGCTGGGTGTAGGTTTCCTCCTGGAAGCTTTGCAGTGGAGCTCAGCTGTGTGTGTAAGTGGTGTCTGAGTGCCTAAGAGGTGTGTGTTAAAGCAGTGCCCTTGTGCTTGCAGAGAGCCACATCCTGGAGGACGTGAACCGGTGCATCGTGGCGCTGAGGGAGCAGGACGCCGAGGGCCTGGACCGCGCCGCGGGCGCCATGCGCGGCCGAGCCGCCAGGGTGGCTCACATCGTGGCGGGGGAGATGGACAACTACGAGCCGGGAGCTTACACCGAGGGCGTCATGATGCACGTGCAGCATCTCACCAAGGCTGGTGAGTCTGGTTTCTGGAGCCTTTGTGGTGGTGTAACCTTTCCTTTATACGCCACATTTAAAGTGAATCCTGTGGGTCTCTGGTGTAATGCACGGGTGGTGCACTGATGATTCCCTCTGAGGTCTCTACTCTTCTTTCAGCAAGATGTTGAGTTAAAATGAGACAATGCAGTTCAAAACTAATTTTTAAAATTTTATTTGAATTACATGATCTCTATAAGGTTTCTTAAGTTATGGAAGACTGTTACTGGGATTCTTAATGCACATAACAGTGTTTGAAGACTTTGTAACTAATGAGGCAGGATCTTCCCACTCTGTTGCTCTAGCCTCATCATGCCTGCTCTAAGCTGATGAAAGGCAAACTCAGAGAAGCAGGTGCATGATTTGTGTGTACTTCCGCTTTTAAGACTGTTGAGCAGCAATCAGATGTCCCAAAAAATCTTCAGTTTCGCAAAGGAAATTTGAAACTTTCTGAAATGTTTAGTAGTCTCCATTACATTTTCATTGTATTAAAAAAGAGGGCATCCTACATTGGGAAATGCCTGTACTGGCCACAGGGGGTGTAACTGCACTAGTTTATAAGTGGTTGCTATGTTTTCCAGAAACTAATCTCTGGCCTTTCATAGTCTATACTTAATAGATAATTTTTTTATTTTTTATTAAGTTCCCAGTGCTTCCATGTTTTCGGTGGTTGCAATCCTAATAGCTGGGCAGTTAAACTGCTCCGAAGATATTTTCTCCAATTTTGTACATCCCTGCAATATAGGATTTAGCTTCTTGAACTCAGAAGTCTAAATCCTAGCTCTGTCAATCTAAACAAATGTCTTGTACCTTACATTTGACTGACATTTGCTTTATTTTACCACAAGAAAAGACAGGAATTTTGTTTGAGCTCACTCTTAGTAAGTTCAAATATGTCCAGGGCAGAACTGTCTTCATGTGAACAAGAGGAAACTGACATTGTAGTGAAGTGGCAGAAGGGACAGAATAGTGGGAAGAGTTTGAAATAGACTTACCTATTTTTATCTTATTATATTTTGATGAGAAAATTGAAAAATTTTAACCGGTGCATTCCTTTCTTCGCAATTTCTGGAAGTACTGTGACAAATGCCAAGGGAAGCAGCATAGAAAAGCATAGTTTTGATTCTCATTTAAAAGCTGAGCCCGTTTTTCTTGAAACTGATAGTGTTTAAAGACATTAGGAGTTGACACTGATTCCTGTTCTGTTGCCTTGCTTTGACAGTAATATATATAATATAACTAAACCTGTCTGTCTGCAGAAGACAGGGAGACTTAAAACTGGTTGTGGTTGGAATGTTTACTTGTTTCAAGGGACATCAAGCATGATGACATCTCAAATAACTTCGCAGTACTTCAAAGAATTCACTGTCTTTATGTTGTTCAATAGGAGTGGAAAAAAGACACATGTACTTCTCATTTTCACCTGTATTTATATGATCTGCAATGAACAGACATTGAACTGTGTGAGGGCTGCTTGGTTGCTTTCTGGTTTTATTTAACTTTTTCAGCTTAAAGGTAAAATATAGGTAGGTTGCAGCCATCAGGTGTAACCTAAACCATTCTATCCCAGCTGGTTCTTTCAGGATCAGCTGATTGCAAGAGGACACTTCACCAGGAGACAACTCTCTATTTTTGCTGCCATAACCTCTTCAGTTAACTTCCACAAATAACCTTGGGCACTGAAGGGCATCCTTTATGCTTAACAAAGAGGTAAAGCGTTACTGATGATAAATTATTGCAGGCAGAGTATAGAATTAGGGAAAAAAAAATTACAGACAAGTAGCATGCTTAGATATAGCAGAGACGTTAAAACAAAAATGGAAGAGTGAATGGGAGAAGAAATAGGAAGGATGCAAACTGGAGGTAACAGGAGGGAGAAAATGTGCATAAAGAGGAGCAGATGTTTTTACTGTTTGTTAAAACAAAGATCCAGGTTAAATTGTAGAGTATATGTTAAGATTTATAAGAAAAGAAATTATCTCCATTGCAGTATGCAAGAAAAGTGCGTAAGATCACTGAATCTGTGTCTTCAGCTGGAGGACATCAGACATATTTAAGTTAAAGTGAGCTGCTTAACAGTCATATCTTAATACTGCCATAGAATGAGTATTAAAAACTGGAGATTAATTTCCTAGCTCAGGTTTTGTAATCAAGTGTACATATGAGCTGTTGGCAGCCACGCACATCTCTTAACACTGTACAATGGCTTTCTCAGGTGTATTTATGCTGTTCCTCTGTTTTTCCCTTTCTCTGAACAAGAAGAAAAGCCCCAAGAAAAATAACAACAAGGTTCTGCAAAAGCCCCATTTGTGGTATGGAGTTGAGCTTTTAGAAGTTTAATAATAAGAGAACTGGACTTGTCTTTGCAGCCTTGATATCCCTTGATTTGCACTCTGTGTGTGCATGACATGCATTAGGACATTGTGGTTATGTGATCATACACAGCTGTGTTACCAACAGCTGTTAATGCAGGTCACTGCATGCACATAGGACAAGGTCATGTATTAGAGAAGGCTGCTGTCCACAGGCCCAATTCAGAATGTAATGAAGCACAGGACTCTGAGGAGAGAATGCATGATCTCATACTGGAGATAGCTGGAGATGGACTTGATGATCTCAGTCTTTCTGAACCAAAATGGTTCTGTGACTCTGTAGTTGCACTGCCAGGGCCTGCACAGAGTTTCTGCTGATACCCAATCCCTGAGGCTGCAGTAATGTGGGGTGCAGGGATACTCCCCAGCTCCTCCTGTGAGGGAGTGCTGTGCTGCCTGTGCCTTTGTTCTACATCACAGTGACACTAGGACGTTCTCTGTCCCACCTGCCCTCAGGTTTCTGAGGGAAGAGCAGCAGAGCATTCCAGCCAAGGCCCTGGTGCACGTGGTTGTAAGTCAGCATTGAGCATCGTGCCCTGGAAGTGTCATGGCCCAGGGTCTGCGTAAAACCTTGGGAACACTGGAGAAAATTGTTCATCCATAGGGTCTGTGTATTCCGTGGGGGCAGTGGGTTTAACAGGGTAAGGTAGTTTAGCTTGAGGCTGTGTCAGGTAGCTGAGCTTGAGGCTGTGTTGTGGTATGGTTAAGGCTCTGAAAGCATTACTGTTGGTGCCTCTGTTGTTCATAATGTCTGGCACTGTTGGTTAGATTGAAATATGCAGGTTGTTGCATTTTGGTAGGGTTTGTGTACTGCTGTATCAAAGCAAAATGAAGCCTTTAGACTTCTATAAAACCCTAAGGTATTTCTACTTCAGAACTGGAAGGGTGATCTTGTTCTGTGCTTTTAAATACCGGTCTTCTCTGTTATTTTATTGCCTGCCAGAATCTGCAGCAGTTAAATTTAAGTCAACAATTTATATTATGGCATATATCTGTTGATATAGTAAAAAGTCTGTATTGTAAATCTGGTCTGCAGTTTTGCTTTAATGCCAAAGTATAATAATATACATATATGTGTAAATACATACATAAATCCTTTAGTTATTTAGATGTCTACAGATCTTATAAAAACCAAGGAAAAGAGTGGAGACAAAGTTTGGAAGTATTTTAACTGTCTCAAGTCTCCAGTGGGCCAAAGACATTAAGTTTTCAGACCTATTTTGGAGTGCTTGGGTTTGTGTTCAGTGATTTTCTTTAAAACCTTCATAAGCCCAAGTTACTTTGTTGGCAGCATGTTTTAACGTCATATTATGCGCCAGTATGAATGAATTTATTTATTTATCCTAATGTATTTATTTATTTATTTTCTGGTCCCAAGATTGTTATTTTGGGCACCTTCCAGACTCCCCTTTGCCTTACTAGCCCTTTCAGTGTGAGCACTTGTACAACTCCATATTAGTACTGATCTACTACACCTGGAACAGGGCTTTCCTGTACAGTAATTTATTAATTGATTCTCCAGGGTGGATTAAATCTACTGCATTGCTTTTCTCTGGGAAAGGTAATTTATCTTAGCCACAGAAAGTCAGTGGTATTTTCATGATACAAACTTCCTTCTGTCTTAGGCATTTTATTCAGCTTTTCCATTTCTTGCAAGCCTATGTGCACAAGTTAATGGCTTATCTTTTCCTGGCTACTTTGCTTGCCTTTTTCAAATCCAGGTCAAAGGTTTGTCACAACATCTTATGTGAAATGATTGTCAGCTTCCTTTGTTCCCTGCCTTGAGTCTTCTGCAGCAAGGATTGTCTGCTCTTCCTCAGGAATGTGACTCTTTCACCCAAAGGACACCCTCCAAAGAGCAAATGCAAGAGGGAGTTGTGGTCTGTTTTCTCCTGCCCACTCTGATGTCTAGTACTTATTTTACCATCTTTGGCAAAGCCACCTGAGCCAGAATGGGGAGCGAGGAGCACCTCCAGAGACTTCACTGACTCTTCCAAAGATATATCTTCAGATAGGATCCTTAGAAGGGATGGATGGGCTGGCGAAGGTCCTTACCTCTTGTTGTAGAATGAAAAATACCAGTATGACCAACTTTACTCTAAATTATTTATTTGGGGGTAGCTAAAATGAGGTGAATGTATCTTACTCATTCTGCGGGGCACACGAAAAATCCTAAGTTTTTATTAATTTAGAAGTGTTTTTATGTATTAATTTAGAAGTTTTTTAATGAAAAATTATTTTTTACCACTCGTTTATCACTCTCACAATGAGAACTAAAAAGAATACTTGCTGTTCAAGTGATTTTTACCCTTTCTTATGAAGCCCAGAGACTGCTGAAGAACAAGACTGACTCTTGTCACTTCAAAAATACATTAAAAAAGAGAAAATACCCAAAACATTTGAAGGAGAGGCCTGAGTATGCAAGCTTATGGAAGTGGTGAACTTGTGAAATCAGACAAGGGTTATAGGAAACTGTTCAGCAGAATTATTGTAAGAGCTAGGAGGAAAAAAACATAGGCCAAGAAAAACACTGAGGGTATTTTCATAGGACTTAGCCTAAAACATTCGTTGTACGTAAGTTACATGAGGACTGTAAGACTACAAATTAGGCAATAACCCTTGTGGCTGTTACTCGATTACAGAGTCAGTAACTTCTATTTGGTGGAGTCTGCAGTGAGGCTTTTTTTTAGGGCTCAGTTCTGATCCTTCTGTGAAAATCTGTTAAAAATGTTGCCTTTTAAAACCAGGTTTTGCTTCTGATGTGGAGAGCGTTCTGAAAAATAGGGGGAAATGCCAACATTTTTTGTGTTCCAGGTAATCAAAAAATGACCCTGAACTTTGTAATTTCTTTTTGCCAATTGTTTCTTCCTTTCCTCTAGTTTAAAAATAGCTTTGCCTCACTGTTAGTAACAGTAATGCCCATGTTGATTATAAGCACTGTGTGGGCGGTAAGGTGGCTTTAACTACACGTTTGCTTCTGTGAAATGCTGTTGCACTTAGTGATCATTTAAAGCACTTTGAAGAAACTGCTCTTCAGTGCACTACTCCCCCAGGCCTTGCTCAGTAACAGCTTCAGCGTGCCCAGTGCAAACTCACTGTTCAGGGCAGTCCTTGAGCACACTCAGAGACTCCAAGAACTTCCTGCTTCTCAAGAGAAATCTTAGTAAGAGCAGCATTTACAGTTGCAGCATTGTTATAAAATAACTTCATGTTTCTGAAGGTAATAACCTTGTTTTTGCAGTGTTAAGTTGAGTTTTGATACCTTTTTGGTTGTTAGGTCATTTTCCTGAATTAGGATCGTAAATACCTTTCTGTTACCTGCCATGGATTTGGCATATGTGATCTTGCTCCATCTAAGTTACATGGGGAGAGGGAGGGAGGTGAGAGGAGGCTCTCTTGGTCTGAGTGGCATTGGTGGAAGAACTGGAAAAGGGAGGAAGTTGGGTGAATTCTGAATCTTGCTCCCATGGTAATGAATTTGCCATGTTCCTTGGTGAAGCCTGGTTTACCTGCAGTCTGATTTTGGAGCATTTTGGGTATGCCTTCCTTAAAGTCAGAACAGCACCGAACACCAGTGTTGTCTTTGCTTCTGCAATTTCCACAGGCCCTACAGGGAAAGTGAGGATGGAAGTATTCTAATGGGCAGTAATGGTTTTTTTTTTCTCTATCCAGTGTTTTGTGGGCTGTGGTTTTTTTAGGTTAGTTGGTTTTTTGGGTTTTTTCAAGTAGAATTCCCCTTCTGTAGTCCTTGTATGTGACATTTTGTGATAAATCTTCCCTCATTTGAAGCTATTTTAAGAAATGACTCGTGACTTTCCAATGGCTGTATAACTTTTGTATATCCCTCTTAATATATTTCTGTCTTTTAGATCTTAAGGACCACTGGACCAGTCTGGTTCAGTAGAGTCCCTTCATTAATGACAGCCCTTCCTTAAGCTGATAACAAGATCAGGGAACTACTGCTGTTCCTTTTACTATATATTTTTAACTGAAGCAAATCTGGAACTTGCACAAGGTTATCTCTATGCCCATATCAAAACCATTACTTTCATTTCAGGTGTGACTTTCTTGCACAAGGTCTTAAGTGCCTTGACCTCTGTAATGTTAAGGACACTTCATTTACATTTCACTTCCAGCTCTGTAACCCTTCCAGTTATTTGGAATGTGTTTTCCAGAGCCTCCAGGGCACGGTTTTATCTCATTGCTGTTGTGATAATGTTTTTCTTGTGGTCTTACATTTGCAAACCCTGATGCTATTGTTCCTTTGCTCTGGGGGCAGTTACAAGCATGCTGTGTCTGTTGCACTTGTCCATGGTTAGCTTGCTGTGTCTCAGACACCAGTTGATTAATTATTTCCTTTGCTGTTGCACATTCAAAGAATCTGTTGTCTTTTGTCATTCTGTTGTCTTTTAGAACACTGTAATACATTGGAGATGGCATCTTTCTTACAGAAGCTGAAGTTTTTATCTGTTTTGCAAGCTTTTTGTAATAGGAACGTTTTAGTTCTTAATGAGGACCTCTGTCTTCATCTGACGTGTCCTGGAGCCAGCTGGTCAGATCTACCTGCTGAGTTTTCCCAGTACAGATTAAAGTGTTTTTAATACTTTTGGAGTTAGCATTCTTCTGACCGTTTTCATGTGAGAGCATGATCTGCCTCCTAAGCAGGATTGTGGACTGAGTAACTTGATTTCAGAAATCATCAGTGCTTAAGAGTTCATTCTCTGTTTTATAGTATCTATGAAGGCTGTTTTGGTTTAAATCTTCATTATGAATCCAGTCTCACTAAGGATTTCCTTAGACCTAAGAAATGGCAGTATCTTTGTTTTTCAGCCCTAGCTCACTCTTAAGTTCTTCATAGAGATAATTTCCTAACCTGAATTTACAAAAAACATCTTTACAGTTTTCATTTTTGCATGTAATACATTTTTATGTTTTATAGTAAAATTCATAACTTTTGTAACATGACCTATCATAAAATTATATATTTGCCCCGCCTCCCTCCAATAATTTTTTTAACTACCTACAGCTAACTCAACTCTGCTTAAGATTTTCCTAGTGATTCCTTCCTGGCAACATGCCCTCAGCTCTTCGTGCTTCCTTCCTTAGAAACCATGAGCTGTTAGATCTGGAAATGATGCAGTGGCTCTTGACGGGGGAAGCATATGCATAATTCAATAGGATTTATATATGCCTGTGTGTGTATGTTTGGATTATAAATCTGTTAACACAGTAAAATTGATTCTTGCTGAAATCATAAATGATAAGCTTGTCTTCATTTTGTTCACCTTGTCTCAGTAAGCCTGTCACCACCATTCATGGCAGTATTTGGAGAAGTGGCATTGAATGCATTATATGCTAAATAAATTTCTGTAAATAGGGCTTCTCCTTGCTTGCTGGGACCATATTCTGTTTACTACCAGAATCCCACTGCTGGGCAAAGTCGTCTCTGAAGCTGGTTTTGTTTGCTGCAGGCTTTATTTTGTGTCACAGTTGATGAGAACAGCAGACCACCTCCTTGGTTTACCCAGTGCTGCTGAACAGCTGTGGTTGTTTTGGAATAATTCAGCAGATAGCAGACCAAGTGTAAGGAATGCATCCATCAGAATTGTAGCATTTGTCATGGAGTTTCATGCAGGAATGTACAACTGTCTGTCACCCACTCCTTTTTGATTGTTGTCAGGCATTAAAAATTCAAAGGTGGACAACTTCAGTCAGCAGATGGGAAGGTATCTTGGGTATTGTGCAGAAAAGTTGTTGCAGAATTCCTCACCCTTCCCAAGTGCTATAAAGTAGCAGCCATGCTTTGCTCATGTAGTACTGGGCCTTGGCAGCCAGGTTAGGCAGTACCTTGTTGATAACCCTCCTAATCAACAGGAATGTTAGGGGGAAACCCATAGATGTTTCAACAGCTTGTTTAGTTTGGAGTTTTGGGTTTTTTTCGTTATGGATCAATTTTATAATATCTTCCCTGACCTGAAGCTTCAAGTAACATTCCTTGTACTAGAATATTAGTGCTTTCCCAGGAATTGTATTTTTGGTCTTGGGGGAGGCTTAAGATAATTGCCTGAAAGAGATTCCTAGGTCTGAAGTCAGATGTGTTTAGTGAGCAATTCTAGATTATATCAGCATACTGTTGCTTTTGATATGCTTTTTTTTTTAGGAACTAGAGGCTAGATTTCAGGAAATACTGTGAAGCAGATCTCTGAGGAAGCATTCATGGTAAAATAAATAATATTTAATGATGGTGTGCCAAACATTAAAGTTGATATATCGATTATAATAAGAGTGCCAAAAAGAAGATGGGAAAGATCTAAGAATGTGACCTTTGGTAGGAGGATGGTATGCTTGCCAAAGTCAAAATGTTGGGGGAAAGATTTCAGAGGATGCTGAGGGTGGGCTGGGCCTTAGTGCAGGTGACTTGTGAGAAGGGAGAGAGACTGAGAGTTTAATGTGGGGTGATGGCAGCCAGGGGACAATGGATACCTGCAGCTTCCCAAGAGACTCGCAGTGACTCTGGTGCCACTCACTCTTGGCAGAGGCAGGTGGCACAACTAAGGGCAGTGGCCACAAGCCGCAGCAGAGAAATTCAGGAATGTGGGCAGAGAGGGGCATTTACTCACTGTAGTGCAGCACTAGAACAGAGATGCAATGACATTTCTGTCTTTGAAGGTTTTCAAGACTTAGCTGGACAAAGTTGTGACTGACCTGATGTTGTGTTGGTCTTATGTCTAAGGAGGTGATATGCAGAATCCTTTCCAAATAATGTATGTAGGATTTGTTCCCTGTGTTAGACACCAGCTGCATTCATGTCAGAGTCATCTTTTCTGGGTAATTAAATGTTTAGGCATGGGCATTCATACTCTGTAGTAACCTCAAATTCTTAGAGAAGAGTTCCTTCTGTGCTTAGTGATTTGCTTGTTATTAGAAATACGTACTGTTGCTATTGACAAGGACTTTCAGTGTAAAAATGCTTGTGTATACATCATTCTGAATCTGCATATTTCTCCAGAATGCTGATACAGACCTCTTATGAATCATGTATTAAATGGTGGTCAAGCACAGAAACATTGCAAATGGATGCAATCCATCTGTGGATTTAGTCTTCCCGATAGGCAAAGAAGCATTTAAAACCTATAGCTGCTCTACTTTTCAAAGCTTTTGTTTACTCTTCAGTGTGTAACTGTGGTAATTTCTTTTTTTTCCTGAGAGCTAAATAACAATATTTATATTAAATAACAATATAGTCATCTTGTATTTACTGAATTTATTCACTTGCTTTTATTTTATTCCATGAGATAAGTAAGGCAAGTAAGAACTGCGTCTACAAACACCTTTAAAGTTTATATCTTAATGGTGTTAGGAGCAATGTTAGCTTTAGTCAGTATAGTTTTATTCAGTTTCTAATCATGGTAGTTTTATTCAGTTTCTAACCATTGTGAGCTGATAACTGACTTTCTTGAATCTTTAATAGTCTGCTATTCTGTATCTTGGAGGAAAATTGTTATTTCTGCATTGCAGGTTGGGAGAAAGCTTTCTTGTAGTCAGTCTTTGTAAACTGCAAGTAAAGAACAAAAACATCTTGTGGAACCTTTTCAGCCTTTCCATAGTCTCTCCAAGGAATCGCATGTAGCAGGAAATGTAGTTGGCAGTGCCTTTCTTGTCTGTCAGCAGTCCACTGCAGTTGGAGTTCTCTCCCTGAGTGTCCGTGCAGAACAGTCAGTACCTGTTACAACTGATCCTCCAACTGGTCTTTATGTTCTTGTACAGAACTTTATTTACCTGAAGAACTTTTCCCTGCTGATAAAAGTAGGATTTGCACTAATACCTGAAAATGTTGCTGATTTATTTCACCACCAGTTGATGAAGAGATTTCAGGTAAATACTGAAGAAGGTTCTTTGTAACCTTGTTAGTAGGCAGTTGGGTAAGAAAAGGTTTCTTTTGTAGGGCAGAACATGTAATGCCAGATGCAGTTATGGTCAGCGTAGATGCCAATGGCCCCTTCAGGTTTGTGCTTTGAACCCTGAGAGAGAACCACTTAATTTTGTCACCTTGGCCACAAACAAGCTGCCATTGAACATTCTCACTAAATGTACCAGCATTGCTTTATCACTCCTGATTTTAATCCATTTCAGTAATACTGTGTTATAATAATGAAAGCCTACAGGGTGGGCTTCAGCAATTAGAACCAATTTCCAAATCCACTGCAGCTATTGCCACTGACTTCTCTTCCCTGTTCCTTCTGCCTGCTCCCACTGTTTGTGATCCCACTGAACAGGGTCCCAGCTGCACTGAAGGGCTGCAGTAAAGGCAGGGAGCACACACAGTTAGTCTGTCACAAGTCACTGCCTTCTGAATCATTCTGAGGCTAGCTCTGAATATTAAATTTAGAGACAGTATTTTTCTGGCACCATTCAGAAAAATATATTTTCCGCAGTTGACAGCATTTATTGGTATTTCACTGTAACTAAGTATTTGAGGATTTTGGCTACCAGGCTGTATTTTTTCTTGTGCTTGCTTTTTAAATGTCAGCAGTCTTCCATGAAAAATAATTCTTCTTGCTTAAATTATTTCAGTTATTCCAAGTTATAATTGTAGTAGACATAGAACTAAAATGTAGTGACCCTTTTCCCAAATACATTTTGCCCAAGGATGTTTTGTCTTCTGCGTTTTCGTTGTTGGCTAACATATGTCAAAAACACAGTATCTGACTCTGCCTAAAAAGCTGCATTAATTTTCTGGTGTTTCCATTGGGATGAGCAATTTTTTTTTTTTTTTTGTCTTTGGGCCAAAAGAAGCTTGGAAACTTACGCAGTTTTATTCTTTATGGCTAATTTATTTTCAGGTTTTCTAGGTTAATACTACACCCACTGGGAAACAGATTTCTAAAAAGATGATGTTTCTAGTAATCTACAAAAATAACTGGCTGCATCTCAAAATTAAATGTTTAGATTGTTGTCTGGTGCTAATGTTTTGAAGACCAACTCATTGTCAGCGTGGTTATATTTGGGAAAATATGGCTCAGTTACATGTTCTGAGCTTCTGAAACTACACTGGTGTCTCCTGAAATAATGTTACTGTAGTCCATGAAAACTCACCTGGAGCAAGCAGGTCATAACTGCAGCACTGCTGTGTGCTGTGCCCCCACATTGGAGCAGGGATGGTAGACATGTTGGTAACTGCTGCACTCACTTGTTTCTTCCCACTTTTCTCCCTTACAGGGTGACTGAAAGGTTTTTGTGAATTAACACCATTCTCTAGCTTAGGTGGTTTAAAGCACAGTGCTTCTATAATGCAACCAAACAAGGTTTACAGAGAGGTGTTTGGGGTGGTTGTAATTTTATTTTTTATTAAATTCTCAGGACTTCTCTTCCCTGCTTAAATTACTAAAAAGTTCATTATATGTAAGAGAGACTACCTGAAGTCACTCTCCCCTGCTCAATTTCCTCTTAAATTCCTTTTTATGGCATTTTCTGTGTCCTGCTCAGTCCATTTGGGGAATCCCAATTTGGGGGTATTAGGTCAGCAGCCTGTAGAAGCTGTCTGGTGTGTTAATTGTCTCCTTGCTCTTGCTGGCTGACCTTTGGCTGTGTTTTGGGTTTTTTTTTAGATACAGTCTTAGGGTATTTGCTAGTCTTAGCTTCTATGTATCTATGTGCCATTCCATGTAGTGCAGATGCTCTAAATGAAACCCAGGGATTCAGTTAGAGTGTGGAAGGGCATGTTCTGGGCTGTGAACTGAGGTGAGGAGCAGTGCTTGTTTCCACAGCTCAAGAATGCCCTGCTCTAGCGGGGGACTGATGAGACAAGACAGGCCCACATGGCCCACACTGTCTGCCAGGAATGAAAGATAAATTCTGAAATTCCTCTCATCTGTCCTAGGGGGAAATGTCATTCTCATCTGGGATCTCATGGTCAGTCTGTCCTTGAGCATGGCAGCAAAATATATTAGGTAGAGGGCTTCAGAAAAAAGGAAGATTATGTAAGTGATTTAAATGATCTTTCTGCCCTTTTGGGGGCTGCCTCTAATAAGTTCCTTCTACAGGGAAACTCATCTACTCCCTCAAAACCATACCCACAAAGAACCCCTTGAAGACCCCTATGAGGGATCCCTCTGAGGTGTTGAACTGTGATGTTCAGATGCAAGGCACTGCTTTAATTCCCAGGTGCAGTGCTCCATGTGTTTGCCAGGCTGTGCAAGGGCTGTGGGGAAGGAGCTTGTGTAGAGGAAAGTCCAGGGATTCCAAAGCCCCAAGCAATCCCCTGTGCCCAAACATTGCAGTATTAGAGAGAACAGTTGCTTGGTTTGTACATCTAAACTGTCTTGGTGCAGAGCAGAGTAACTCTGTGTTCCAGGGAAGCTGCATCACTGTCATGGCTGTATTTAGGGGAGGAATAAATTAGGACTGTTTCAAAATTAAATGCAGCAATTTACTGGATTGCCATTCATTAATGACACACACAGCCAATAATTAGGTCTCATTTGCTATCAATATTTTCTTATATTCAGGACAGTTAACTCCTAAAAGTCTTGCCCTTGTTAGCTGTGAAGATCTAGTACCACAAAACTGCTGTCATGTTCAGCATAGTTTATGTATAAATCCGTCTGTAAATGTACACATATAAAAATATTCACTATATCCATTTGTATATAGCTAGGTAATTCTCTAAATACTTATATAAATGTATATACATGTTCAGTTGTGTGCTTGTGGGTCTGCCAGCAGTCTGACAGCCTTGCAAGCTGCAGAATGCCTCTACACACTTGCAGCTTGTGTTGGTCTGAGTTAGAGAAGCAGATACTGGTTGCAACTTGCTTTTATTAGGAAACTTTTTACATGCATCAGGCCTCTGCCTGGACTACTTCATGTTGTATTACACTTTCATTATGCAGAAACTTTAGCATGAAATAAATTAAATAAATAAATTAAATTAATAAATTCCATTAGGATGATTTATAGATCCTTGTGCTCTAAATAGTCAAGGAGGGGAGTAGGCACCATGGGGAATTCTGAGATTGTGCCTCTTATATAATGGTGCAGAATTGAGACTGCCAGAGGAATATGAGTTGGTTCAGGTGTTGTAAGTTCCACAAATAGTTAATCCCTTTTCCTGCATATAACCTATACGCTTGTAACCAAATAAGGTCATTGAATGTGAATGCTAATGTTAGGGATATATCAAATACATGCAGTCACAAAGCTCTTCTCTCATATTCATATACATATATATGTATATATATGTAAATAGCTCTTGGAAAGTCATTGGATACAGTGCTATAATGAAAAGTTACCATTTTAACATTGTATCACAGAAATAGTGGTTTGAATTAAGGGCCTGTACCATAGTGAATTCAGCTTCAGAAACAGCTTGATTTTCCTATTAGGATTGCATTAAGTGCATTTGTAAGAGTCACAAGTGATTGGAGTTTCATAACCTGTTTGTATTATTCAGCTCAACCCTTTGCAGTGAGTGCACAATACTCTTTTTGCAGTAATTCCATTCTTATTTCTATGTGTTTTGGAACACCTCTAATGAAGCTGTCTCTGTCAGTCACTGAAACAGTCTGTTCCATTCTGAGTTGCATGTTGGGCACTGACTCAGGCTGCTGCCAGCAGATCCCTTGTATTTCACATGCTGTGCCTTAACCAGCATAGTTGGTTTAGCTTAGATGGGTTTTATTTAGTTTTTAATTCTTTATATTCCATTCTGGATTGAAGTGGCATTAAGAATAGACATAATACTTAGCAGTGAAATTGGCTCACTGGAATAGGCAATATTCTTACCATCTGAAATTCTTAGATACCTTTCCAGAAGAAATTTACAAATGCTTAATTTTTAATCATGAGGAGTGCAAACCATTATTTGATCTCAAAGAGTGAAATTACATAAAGAAGTACTAAACGTAGGTTTGTGGCTGTTAACTAGATTTCCTATTTTCTCTAGTATTACCTTGCATTTAAGAGGTGGCTGTGCTTTTAATCTTTACAACCATACTTTGCTTATGCTTCACTTCCACTGAATTCTTGCTACTGGAAAATGGTTTAAATTGTCTGGAAGCAACCTGTATATACCCACCACACTGACTGTCATGCTAGGTGGTCAGGTTATAGGGGAATAATAACATACTTGGGGTACACACCTCTTGCCTCATGTATCTTCTCAGGCTGCCACCACCTGTGCCTTGGAGTAGGTCTGGGTTGCACACACCTCTTTTAACTTGCCTGCCTGCACATCTGCTTTATTTCAGTGCTCTACTGTCGTGCTAGTTTCATATAAATTTAATCCAGTAGCTTTTTAGGCCTTACTTGACCATACATCTGTCTTCAGGTGGCTTTTTGGAAGTTCTCATGAGGCTTTTTCCTCCTCTTGGAGTCCTAATTCATGGCTACTAGCTTATGCTGATTTTATTATCTTCAGAAAGAAAACCATTTTTTCACTCCAACTTCCCCAAAATTATTTTTTAAAATTTTTTTTATTGACATTTGTTTGGGCATAGAAGATATTTGCCAGGTGGCTGAATGCCCAAGAGAATCCTCTCCTGTGTCAAAAGGCCACAGGAGTTGAGCCAAAGCTGTGGCAGTGATGCAGTGTGTGTAACTGGGCTCTGAAGCTGTGCCACAGAGAGCTTCAGTCACTCGCTGTGCTCTCACTTCCATTTCAAAGCTGCCTTTGAAGGAGTAGTTCTTCACTCTTTGTTCTAGTGGAGCTCTCCAGCCTTTTCCCAGTCTGCTGGCTCCATTGGGTGAGTTGTTCACAGTGCTTGTGCATGCAGATAAACACTGAAGGGAGACTTTGGTTATTTACCACAAGTTCTTTTTCTTGAGATAATTTGTGGGTTTGCTAGTTTCTTCCCTTTTTCCTGTGAGAGAAAAACCAAAAGTGTTTTGAATTAAAATAAAAAAAAGGTCATTTTTTCTCTGGTCAGTTCTAGGAAGTCATGACTTTTCATGTCTTCTCAGGTGTGTTTGTTTGTTAAGACATTCTTTAGGTGAGTGTTGGACACATTTGGACAATTTAGCTTTGGAGACTCTCTTTTTTTCACTATCAAGCTGCTTTGATGGCAGCTGATGTGGAGTTAATCTCTGAGCACAGCTTAATTAAAAGGTACAAGCACAGTGACTTGTGCTCTCACCTGTTGTCAGTGGCCTTCTGCAAAGCTAAGAATCTGTTTTCCTGATCATTTTATTATTAAAAATAACAGGCACAGAGTTGCTAATTGGAATAAAGGGGTTAGTGAGGTTTAATTTTCTGTATGAAGAGCTGGGCCCTGACAGCTGTTAAACTACAGACCAGGTTCATTAGTTGGTTTTGATTGAAGAGGACAAAATCAAGCAAAAATATTAGAGGACTAAGAAGGCCTGCAAGGAAAGATGAATAATATTATTCTAAAAACCAGAGGAATTAGGGAACGCTTGATGAATTTTGAAATAAATGAGGTTAATTTCAAGAATGTATTTTTGGTAGCCTGAAATCTTTAATTACTTTAGGGAGTTTGAACATTATGATTATGAACATATTGGTATTTTCCAAACATCCTCCTTTCTGCACCTTCCACCTCAGGGAAAGCAGAATTACAGATGCTCATATTGAAATTTGCTCTTAATTTTTTGTTGCAGGAGAAACAAAACAGAAAGAAATAAAAAATACAAATAAAGTACAAATAAAACCCGAAACATCCCCACGAAAAAATCCACATAAAAATTTAGTACTTCTCAGGTGTCTAACACCGATATTTTTAGTTTTACTTGTTTAATTTTGCTTTTGAAAGACTGGAAAAATGAATCATTTCTACCTGTTTTTTCTTTTTAAGTCATTTTTTGAGAGCTCAAAACTAAAATAAATCCCAGTAGTCTTGGATTTGAGGGAATTATCCTATCATTTACAGGAGAAATGACCAGGAAGTAAGACCTATTTGATAGCCCAAGTGTATTTTCACGCTTCATTAGCACACTGGTGTGTACATATTTTAGAATTACAGTTAGTCTTGTGTTTTAATTGCCTGTGTAACGGTGCTGTTGCACTGTCTCAGGTGCAGCCAGGAGAAGGCCCTGAGGTGGTGTTGGTGCACCCAGTGTGTGAGGACCCCAAATTGGGCCCCACCAAGGGGGTTCGTGCCTGGGATGCTTTTTCTTCTCAGTCTCTCATGTCAAGGAAAAATAACAAAAGACTTCATTGCTGCTTCAGGTTGTTTATTTTAGGTTATCAAGGGTTCAGGAACACAGTGTCACCACTGTGTCCAGGTGCCAAAATGGCCGCAGACATGGAGCAAGGAGATTATATAGTTTTATCATCAAATAGGAAGATTCTACATACATTATTTTGTTTCTAAATCCAATAACTATCAATATTGTTAAATATCTCTTCTAAACTAAATTCTCTCTACCAATTACTACATGATAGGAACTGAGGTCACAGAATAGGGAAGAAGAAGGAGAAGAGGGAAGAAGGAGAAGGACAAGGGACTGACACCCTAAAATCTCCATCTTGGTCCCATAGTAATACATGAGGCANAGGGCTCATTTCGATGGCAAAGCCTTCTTGTGGAGCTTTGGGGGTAAATTTGGTCCCCAGGAGAACAGGCAAAGCTGTTTGACTTTGCTGGTCTCCAACGCCAGTGCCGCTGTGGTTTGTCACACTCACTCCACCCACACGCGAGTTAATTCCTCACAGGAGAGATGGGTTTGTTTGGACATGGGCAGGAGTGTGGCCTCAGGAGGAGCTGGGAAAAGGCCATAATAAACATATGGAATGTGGCTGGAGTGCAGGGGGCACTGGGAGTAGCTGCTGAGGGAATGGCCTGGCCTGGGGAACAGGGGCTGAGGNCAATTCCTAAAACTACAAACCCATTTTTCTGTGGCACATCAAACATTCAGCTTTTCATTTCTTTGGTGCTTGCTGATCACCCAGAAGTGGGGGCAGTCCTCATTTTGATGGCAAAGCCTTCTTGTGGAGCTTTGGGGGTAAATTTGGTCCCCAGGAGAACAGGCAAAGCTGTGCAGCTTTGCTGGTCTCTGACACCAGTGCCGCTGTGGTTTGTCCCACTCACTCCACCCACGTGTGAGTTAATTCCTCACAGGAGAGAGGGGTTCGTTTGGACATGGGCAGGAGCTGGGAAAAGGCCACTAATGAACATATGGAATGTGGCTGGAGCGCAGGGGGCACTGGGAGTAGCTGCTGAGGGAATGGCCTGGCCTGGGGAACAGGGGCTGAGGGACAGTGGCAGCTGTGGAAGATGCTGCTGCTGAGCAGGGAG